>JAMPIV010007307.1:0-23258 GCA_024509875.1 Oreohelix idahoensis | reverse complement strand
CATTGAACTGTGAGTTTCTATCACGATAATCATTTCGTGGCCTATCAAAGTTTGTCCTACCTTTATTACCTTGTTCTCTGGTGTCAAATTTATTAAAGTGCTGTGGAGCTTTAAAATTTTCTATATGTTTCTTTTTAGAGCCACTTACCTCTGCCTGGGCTGCCTGATACCTCTCCGAGACATTCGAAACCTCCCGATAAAATTCCCCATTCTTTTCATATCTCAATAACAAAGCCTGCTTTAGCATGTCATAATTGTCTTGGTCGTCTCTATTCATTTTAGCAAAAACTTCATAAGAAGTACCTCTAAGCCCTTGGGATAACTTAAGACTCCACCTCTCTCTCTCCAACCCATACGTAGTAGCCAATAGTTCAAATCTACTTAGGTACCCCTCTATGTCATCGTCTTTCTCAACAAAATGGTCTAAATGAAACCCCATAGCTGAGGTTGAGGCTCCCTGACTAGGCGTGGCATCTGAGGCAAAGGGGCTGGCACCATTTTCCGGAGCATGGCCTTGTAATTCCAGCTCCCTTAGTCGTAACTCGTGCTCCCTTTGCAATCTTCTATCTTCTGCTTCCCTTTCGGCAGTCAATCTCTTTTCTTCTGCCTCCCTTTGCTGTCGTTTTTCTTCTGCCTCAATCTGCAGCCTCTTCAATCTGCAGCCTCTTAAGTTCTTTGTCAGCCTCAATTTGTAACCTCTTCTCTTCAGCTAACCTCCTATCTTCCCTTTCAATATACTTGTCACATTCTGACGTTACATACTGAATTAAAACCTGACCATCCATGTTCATTTCCTTCGCCGTCAGCACAGCAGCCGATCTGAATTTGGCTAGATCTGCCATACTATATCACACAATTTAACAATGACTAAGGTAAATTATACAATCTAATTACTAAGGTAATATATTAATTAATTAATTACCACTGGCTGTGAAGATTCATCAACTTTTACTTTCCACTTTTAATTTTAGGGACACTGTTAAATTTATACAACTTATGCCCCCAATAGTTTAATTCCCGGACCAGGAGACCCTAATATCTTTGATAAACCTAAATCCCGGACAAGAGCTACCCAATATTTGTAGTGGTTTTTGATGTTATTGTATGGTTGTTATGTTACCTAGTGTACTGGATGAGGTCAGCTGTGAAGGCTCCTGAAGATAAAAGTTTATGTGAGTTACAGAATGCCTTTCTGCTACCACTTACGACCTCAAACAGACTTATTCTGCTATTATGTATGTTAGCTACGTTTAATGTCTAGGGTAATGAAATGTGATGTGTAGGTAATTGAATACACAGACACACACATGTAAACACTAAGTCTAATAATAATAATAAGCTCTATGATCAAATCAACTAACACTGGCTTTAGAAGTTTAGATTTTACAATTTTTTGAATTTATTTAGTCCTGAACCAAATGTTTCTTCTGGTCAGGACGTATGAAACAATATGTATTTATCAATAAAAGTGCATATATATATTGAATAATCAAATGAAAATTTTATACATAAATATATTGTTACATTGGTTAATATTAATACTAACTACAGTGTCTTTGGAAAACTAGCACTGGATGTCTAGTCGGGGTGGTGTCATCATGCCCAATCTCTGTTTATAATGTTCATTGTCTCTGAAATATGGACTGAGTTCTAGTGTTTATACAACAGGATTTTATTTCTTTATTTATTGTGGACAAGTTTGATGAATCCACAGCAGGCCAGGTTTTCACTTATCTGGCCTGTGACGATGCAGTAAAGAATTCAAGTGGCCCACTCCTCACAGTAGCTGGAGTAAAATGGTGGGCTTCCAAATCATCCACTCATAGATCTCTTCACAAGCATCTGACACTAGTGTAGTGCCAGACCAGAAACTCTGAAACCAAAATTTGTGCCATGTGTCAACACACTGCCTACTGCACCAATTTTTACACATAACAACGAAAAAACATTACAAAGATCGGGTCAGATCTCTCTGACCAACTCAGCACATCTCACCCAGGTGTTATCAAATAGCACCAGTTTCCCATGACTGCATTGCATCCGAAATATGTTCAATAGTTTCCTCTTCCATCCAATAAGGTGGGTGATATGTTCCCACTGATCTCAAATATAGATCTGTCTTCCATAGTCTTAGATATGTTTTCCTATATTATTTGTTTGTCTCTAGGCCCTGGACTGCTGCTGGGGACCTAGAGTAAGCACTCACTTGTCGTAATCATTTTTCATGACATGGCAGTATCAATCACTCAAAATATTAAAATAAAAAAGGTAAATGCTTTTTCCCTTACCACAATTCAAAATTGAGAACACAGTTACGTTGTACTAGCAAAACTCAGCTGAGCTGCTGGCTAGATTAGGGCGTCCCACTGATAATATTTAATATTTCCTGGAAATCACACCTCTAGCATTAACGAACTGTGTAAATGGACAGTCTTCTACAAAATGGCACTAGCGGGCGTCTGTCTTTCTATAATATGAAAGCTTCTGTCCAATCAGCGGACTTCCCCTCTACCTTTCAAATATTCAAACTACAAATGTCCAATTTCGGTCCAGTCTCAGTCTAGTGTGTAGTATTTTTCTGTCGGTCTGTCCGTCCCAACTTGGTTTTTCCCAAAATTACACTTGTTTTTGGACGAAACTACAAGAAAAAACTACACAAATTTTTGTCTCCCCCTACTTCTAAGATTCTATGCTAAGTTATTTTTAGCTACTATCCTCCTACCCTGCCCCTAGTCCACCTGCAGTTTGTTTTTGCATTTTTAGTCTCAAGGACGTCAAAATGTAACTTTAGTGAAAATATGCACAAAAAACTGTCTGCTAGTCTGTAGTGAACAATACAGTCTTTCGTCAATATCTTCCGTGTTATCTGTCCGTCTGTGTAATTAAAAGTATATTATTTCTCAGATTAAGATGGGCTATCAAACTAGCTAGTTTTTATTCTCCTAAACTTATTATTAAGAAAAAACCTACTTTTTTCAAGGTTAGTTTTGAAATTTGTTTTTGAACCTTCGTGTACGGCGTTTGCCGCTATATTCAAACTAAAACGACTAATTACCGTAAAACGTCCAAGATACGTCTGTTTCTAACAAGAGCTAAGGTCGTTTTTCTTCCAATTCCTTACATTGTGTCAACTAGTGGCGTAATTTTTTCTTTAAAAACTACAAATTGCGTCTTTTAGACTTAGATTCAAACACGTGTTCAGACCGTCACAATTTTTTTCTTTTACCTCCGTTTCTACCCCGTCTAAAAGGATAAGTCGTTTAGTCTGCATGTTCTAACTAGTTAGTTTCAATGGCGCTAGAAAACGCTGGCGTGGGCGAGAATGTATCATCGTACCTTACCTATATTTTTATCCCTACATGTTATTTTACCTGTTTACTTTATAAATGGAGGAATTTTAACGTTGCATCACTGTAATTTCACCACAATGAGCGACGAGGCGAACTACAGTATAACATTCTCATATAAATATCAAACACAATGCGAGAATGAAAATAACATAAATTACAGCTGAGTTCGTAGAGCAAAATAGTTCTGAACCAGAACAAATACACCAGGACTAAATTAACAATGACAACTACTCAATGTCCCGCCATAGGCCGAAAAATACGGTATCAAAACTGGCTTTCCAAAACACATCTATACCAGACGGCTACCAAGACTCCCATGACCTATGCCTTCTTTTGCGTCAAAATTCAACCTCGTCACGTGACATCACATGACGGGTTTTTTGCACCAGAACTCAAGCATATCGAGTTTCGTTTACGGCCCAGGAAAACATAGCTTGGCATACAACCAAGCATACAAGTCGAAACATCAGTAAAGCGTGCCGTGACACTCACCAAGTCGTAGAGGGATTGTTAATAGAATTAAATACCCCGACGTGTGTTCTAGACATCTATATCAAGTTGCCAAGACTATTTACCTGAGCAAGAAGTCTAAGATTTCTCAATTATTGAGGTGAGTTGTAACATATCTTTTATGCTTTGAATTTGACACGTTTATACTTGCTAGTGATGTTAAAGATTCATACTAGGCTGGCAACCTCAGCATGTGAAAAGGATACATTCATGAACAACCACAGCAAGCGATGGTAATTGCTTCATGCGGGTTCTCTCAGAGAACCAAAAGCAGAGGTAACCACAGATACCAACTGGAGCAGGGAGTGAGTGAGTGCATCAACCAGTGCATAGTTGTATATTATCATTTTGTGAATGTATGTAAACCTAATATTTTCCTTCAGGCACAAGCCATTGCCGCTGTCCAGTCACAATTTTTTCCTTAAATTAACTGACATACTAGTGATTTTTTCATTACATGCCTTGAGTGATATGATATACGCTCAGGGAGAGTAAAAAACCTGAGAAAACAAACGGCTGTCGGACAGCGGTAAAGGCGCCTGATTAACATCAGGAAAACAAAGACTTAGCAGAGGAATTTGTTCTTTTATTCCCTCTAAAGTTTTTGGTACCAGTACGAGGCGACCCGACTATTTGTGGTACGACAAAGAGAGACCATTTGCTGTGCTACCATTTTGTGGTTCAAGAGCTGGATCGACATTTATAAACCTGCATTCCACAGGTGGTGAAAATTCTTGTCTTGACCAGGAGAGGTTACTTCCTGAACTGATCTGGAAACGTGCCCTCACCACAGAGACGAATGTACGGAAAAGCAGCATCGGCACTTCAGCATTTTGGCAAGTCCCAATTTTAACAGGCCAAAACGACCGAACTTTATTTGCCTATATTCATGAAGCCTAAATAATGTCTGTGAAGAAAATTTTTTTTTAAATCATCAACGTACATTTATTTACAAGTGTTAAAGTAACTGATCTTTAAATTTGTATGTTAATTTTGACAAATTCATAGTTGAGTTAATTATTACAGAGCGAAAGGCACACGTATGACTCAGAACCTCTAGTGTATATTCATATATATATATATATATATATATATCCATATCGAGCTAATAAGAGGAATTTCACTGAATTAAATCAGCTGGGGGCTTGAACGAGCTAAATCATACAATATACATCTTCACAAAAGGCGGCGGGTCAGATAAAAAGTTAACGTGCTCAGATTCATTCAGCATTGTTCTTGACTTCTGAAATATCTTGTGAATACTCCCTCGAGGTAGAAGCATCATTATCCTTCTATCTACAACTCTGCCAAGAGTAATCTTGTGCGAAGGTAGACACATTTGAAGACCCACATTAGATACTTTCACCCGTGTGTTACCGGGGCCCGAAAGGGGAGCAAAGAATAGTAACACTGTCCCATACCAAGCATGTCGTAAAAAGCGACTAAGGAGGGTTGGGCATGGGGCCGGTTACACCATCCTGTAAAAAAATTTAAACCACAAAAAACTTCAACAAATATGGACAAGTCAAATAAAGAAAATAAAACACAGCCATCCAAGACAGGGGAAGGTCCTCTCGCGGGGAGGCGTATGATGCAACACAGAGAAAGCCGAAAGAGTGCACAAATTATAGAGGAATAATGTTACTATCAGTGCCAGGAAAAGTATTAAACAGGATTATCCTTGAGAGATTAAAAGAGTCCATAGACAAGAAACTGAGAGATGAACAAGCAGGTTTTCGACAAAACAGATCATGTACAGACCAGATAGCCACTTTGAGAATAATAGTTGAACAAAGTCTGGAATGGAATTCACCACTATACATCGGATTTGTGGACTACGAAAAGGCATTTGACAGTGTAGACAGAGAATCACTTTGGAAATTGATGAGGCATTATGGAGTTCCCCTGAAGATCATTAATTTAATAAAGAAAACATATGAAGACATGACATGCAGAGTTCTTCACGAAGGACAGCTTACAGAACCGTTTGGGATAAGAACAGGAGTGCGACAGGGATGCCTCTTGTCTCCATTTCTTTTCTTGCTGGCAATAGATTGGGTTATGAGATCATCGACAACACACAACAGAAATGGAATCCAGTGGACTCTGACTAAGCAGTTGGATGATCTGGATTTTGCTGATGACTTGGCTCTTCTGTCCCATAACCGTAATCAGATGCAGGACAAATTGAAAACACTCGATGAGAGGTCACAGCAATTGGGTCTGAAAATACACAGGGAAAAGACAAAAATAATGAGAATAAATGCAGGTAATGATAACAGGGTTGAACTTGAAGAAACACCAATTCAAGATGTAGAATCATACACATATCTTGGCAGTAATATAGACAAAGTTGGAGGGACAGACAGCGATATCAAAATAAGAATACAAAAGGCAAGAGGAGCTTTCATTGCATTGGGAAATATATGGAGATCAAGAGAAATCGGATCCAACACGAAAATAAGAATCTTCAACTCAAATGTGAAGTCAGTCCTATTGTATGGCTCGGAGACATGGAGAACAACAAAGACAACAACCAAAAAGCTACAGACTTTCATAAATGGGTGCTTGCGTAGAATAGAGGGATTAAAATGGTATGACAAGGTTACCAACGTGGAACTGATGACAAGAACTAGACAAGTGCCAGTGGAACAAGAGATGAGAAGAAGACGATGGCGATGGATAGGACAAACACTGAGGAAACCTGTTGATAGCATTACAAGGCAGTCCTTGTTCTGGAACCCCCAGGGCAAGAGAGGCAGAGGAAGACCAAGAAGTACATGGAGAAGAGAGTTGGAAACAGAAGTGAAAATGATGAGGAGAACATGGAAAGAACTTGAGATGATGGCACGGGACAGGAGGACTTGGCATGTGTTTGTTGAAGGCCTATGCTCCTTTGGGAGTGGAGGGTTATGAATGAATGAATTAGATGCTTTAGGTTTTGGCCACTGTTGGACCACTACTGCAGAGCAAGGGGAGGCAACCTGTAACATAACATCAGAAATGGTTAAGTACATGGGAGCAGCAGGCGGCTTACCGTATTACTCCTGAGGGTCCTACAGGCAGCCTGATGCCACAAGACCATAACCAAAGAATTGGGACATTGCCATCATAACACCCATATTTAAAAAGAGTGACAACTAAAAATGTGGAAATAATAGGAGCATATATCTTCACGGTGTCCCTGGTAAAATTTACTCTAGAATCCTGGAGCAGATAGTCAGGCGCCTAGCTGAGCCACAAATTGATGAGGTCCAGTGTGGCTTTTGAGCACAGCGAAGAACTCAAGACCTCATTTTCACACTCAGACAGCTGAGTTAAAGTCCCTTCAGTATAAAGGTGAGATGCATCTTTGTTTTTTAGATCTGCAGAAGGCGTTTGACAAGGTCCCCTGGAGCAAACTTTGGGACTCCTTGGCAAAGAAAAAGATTCTAGTACCTCTGATCCATGCTATACAGAGCTTCTACAAGACTTGCAATGGATGGGTATGAAAAAAGTCGAAAAAAGATGATTCGTCTTACGAGGACAAAAGAAAAAGAAAATAGCCAACGTTGCTGCCCTAAGGCCTTCGTCAGGGAAAGGAAAGAAAGAACGTAAGGGCTTGATAGGACACAACAATCTAATTAAATATAAAAATAATAAAAATAAAACATGGGTACTTCCCTAAAGGCAGCTAAGATCTAGCACGCCTGCCGAAGAGAGAGTGCGCGTCACCCGGAAAGGAAATGACTGCCACTTCCGGATGTAAAAAGTACATAATAAGAAGCTAAAAAACGAAACTGAACAAGAAACTAGCAAAACGTAATAATAATGAGGACTGGAAATAGAGGAGGACAGAATGAGTGGGAGATAAATAAATATTTAATAAAAAATCAAACAATTCTTTTAATTTATGGGTGACGGAGAAATAGAAAAATTGAATAAGAGTGGAAAGGGTCAAAATAGAATAGGAGTGGAAAGTGTGACCTTAGACAAAGGTGTGTAGGGTGTTAAGACCAGCTGGTTTTAGACACCCCATACGATGGATAAGACGTTGCTCAAGCTGTTCTCGGCTAGTAGTGTCAGAGGAGCAGGATCTGATCGTCGTGAACTGGATGTCGATGGGACAATGGTGGTCAGGACCATTAAAGTGTATGGCAACTGGTGTGGATTTTTGAGAGACGCCATTCAGGTGCTGGCTGAATCTGTCCCCAAGTCGTTTGCCTGTTTGGCCAATATAGGTTTTGCTGCAACGTTTACATATGATGGTATAAATGACATTGCGCGACTCACACGTGAAGCTACTGGTGATGGTGAACGTGGCCTTAGGAAAAGATACCTTGTGGGTTTGGATGACATACTTGCACGTCGTGCATCGTGTCAGACCACAGGGTAGTGTCCAAAGTGAGTGACATTCTCCTTTGGGAGACGGCTGTGAACAAGAAGATCCTTCAGGTTCTTGTCACGTCTATATGCCACTAAAGGTGCCTCACCAAATACTTCTCGGGTCACAGAATCTGCTTGGAGGATGGGTAAGTGGCGGAAAAGGATCTGTTTGACTGCAGTACTGTGAGGGTGATAGGTCAAGATTAATTTGACTCTATCCGAAGTGGATTTGTAGTGGGGTTTGAGGGCCTCCTGACGGGAGATGGGGAGAACACGTTGGAGGGCAGAGGTGAGAACATGTTCCTGATAAAGTCTGCTACGGAAGAAGTCCAACATCTCATTGGCTCGGAAGTGGAAACCATCGTCGTCTTGGTACAAACGGCGGAGGCAGAGAAGTTGGGAAAATGGAAGGGAGTCACGACAAGCCCGAGGATGAGAAGAGGTATACAGAAGGTAGCTGTGGGCATCTGTCGGCTTGTAGTATACTGAGGTATTAAGGCCGGAGGGCGTGATAGTAATAGTAATGTCAAGAAAGTTGACAGATACTGTGGAGATGAGGGAGGTGAACTTGATGGTGGGGTGGAAGTGGTTGACGAAGTCCATAAAGCGAGATAAGTCAATTTTTTCATACCCATCCATTGTACTCCACGTCTTACCACAGTTCCCCTCATCTTGCTCGACTACAAGACTTGCAGAAATGATGCCGCTCGTTTGGAAGGAAGAGCTGGAGAAGAGATCAGCAGCTCCAAAACAAAAACCATGGTGATAGTACGAGAGAGAAAAAGGCATCGGATTAAGCTGGGAGAACAGGTCCTGGAGCAGGTCAGCCACTTTAAATACCTCGGAGCTGTCATAAATTGAAAGGGAGGCATTACAGAAGAGTTGCTCACCCGAAGGGCAGCAGCTGGGGGACATTTTCAAGCCATAAATCGAGGATTCATCAGTTGGTAAGAAAACGAAGATGGCTGCATACTGCTCCACCTATGTTCCAGTCTTGACCTATGGATGCGAATCATGGGCAATGACCAACCTATAAAAGCCAGCTCCAAACCTCAGAAATGAGGTATCTGAGGAAGGTGGTTGAAGTAACAAGGAGAGCCATGATCCGCAACCAGACGATACGTCAAGATCTCAAAACCCAGCCCTTGCAGACCCAATTAGAACAGTCCCAGCTACGATGGTTTGGTCATGTCTGCATAATGAAGAAGATTGGCTACCACAACAATTATGGGAAACTAAGAGCTAGGGATCCAGACCTCCATGACCATTCAGAGTCCTCAGGGAAGACTACATTAGACAATCTCTGAAGGACCGATGACTAAGCTGGAACCACGTCAGGAGGAAGACAGCCGATAGGATAGAATGGCGCTCTCTGTTTGGCAAATCTCTACACCTCAGGGTAGAAACGAAACGACTAAGTGAGCAAGTAAGCTTTTTGATTTGAGTCAGCTACAATGTATATCATCATTATTATCATTTTTTTAAATCATCATTGTCATCGTCAATCATCATTAGTCATGATTATAATCAATCATTATCATAATTCTTCGTGTCTCGGATCATAGTCCTTCAACAAATCCATGCCACATTTTCCAGTTCCCTTCTCTATGTGTTTGTCGATCTTCCTCTTGTAATACTTTCAACATGTTTCCTTAATGCATATTCTATCAAACAGCAGCACTTTCTTCCACCTTTTTCTTGTACTAGCACTTGTCTGCTTCTTGTCATCAGTTATTGATAGGTGATCTTATCAATCAGTTCTTGATTGGTGATCTTGTCAATTAGTTCTTGATTGGTGATCTTGTCAATCAGTTATTGATAGGTGATCTTATCAATCAGTTCTTGATTGGTGATCTTGTCAATCAGTTCTTGATTGGTGATCTTGTCCATCAGTTCTTGATTGGTGATCTTGTCATACCACTTCCATCTTTCTATTCTACGCACGCACCCAGTAATGAAAGTATGTAGCTTCATGGTTGTTGTTATTTTATTCTCTATGTTACACAGCCATACAATAGGACTGACTTAACATTTGATTGAAGATTCTGATTTTTTTCGCTTGATTTGATTTTCATATATCGGCTGATTGAAAAGTCATTGTGAGCCTACCAATATCAAATCAAATTGACGCGTGTAATGATTCAAAAGTTCATTTGTTCCTTTTAAGAGTTTTTTTTATACTACCACTTGGGGCAAAGGCCTCCCCTAAATTCTACCTTTTCTTTTCTTCCCCTCAGATACTTTCTCAGTCAGTATAATTGTTTCATTAAATTTACTTGATTATATATAAGTTGCACCAACTTACATCTGACTTTTCGATCACCCTATTTACCAAAGCAGTGACAGCTCATCTTGCTTTCTGTATTCTTATTCAAACATCACTGACTGTTACCTCAGTCCCAATAATGTATTTATGTGCAGTAAGAGTTAACTTCGCTTACTGGTACGCATGTTAAACTCTTTATAAAATTCAATTCAGTTAAAGCGGCAGCCATAAAACTATAAATAAGTCAGACTACGATACGTAGTAATGTGGCTTCAGTCATATAGTCTCTCGTGTGACCTACTTACTTCTTTGGAATTAAGATGACACAATCACATAAAAACATGACCAATCGTCTAGGTTAATTATCCGGTGGAAACAGCATCACAATATAGAGCATTTAGAATGAAAGTAACGATCATCCAGTAGTTCTATTTATGATGTAAGATAAATACACAGGAAAGAGCGCGACAGTTTTTAGCTAAATTAGCTACATCCATAATTTTCAATAAAGGAACATGAGGACAGTTCCTGTTTATACACACCATTCCTTTTTTTTTAATTGGGGGGGGGGGGGAGAGAAAGAAGGGGGGGGGGGAGGGGGGGGGAATTTCCACTAAAGTTACTTGTCTCGATGTCACACAGTACGCTGCTACGCCCAAGTGTTCAGCTTCCGGTGTATTTTTCCTTTTCTCCTCGCTGTTTTTTCTGACTTGATTTACCAGACAGACTACAACATTATTCTTCAGCGATTCATATTCTTGTCTTTTTTCATTTATACGGTTCTTCCTTCTATCTTTGGACCAGATGCTATGATCCTTTACATGCAAATCAAGCCGGGATAGAATACCGAGAAACTGGAGCTCATGACTTCAACTCAACACGTTTCGGAATAACAGAAAAGCCACAGGAAAAGACCAGATCTACAGTATAGATAATACCAATGAGTCTTCAACTTGGATTGGCCGCAAAAGAGCGAGAAGCTCAGCAGCCCTAGTCAAACAACAACAACAACAAATCTACCATTAAGACCCTTTCGACCTACCTATTTGTGTTCACATTTATAACACATAAGGAAGGGAAAAACGAGGCCTGTAAACTGTAAATAAATATTAGACAAACATAAAGGTATGTTTTCAGGCACTCGTAAGAAATAAAGAAGTAGAACACTAAACAACAGAAAAACAACAGACGTGAGTGGCTTACTCTTGCGCACATATTCTTTTGTGTGACGCACAGATTACTGTTGACACGCATACAAATGTAAAATGTATTTATTTGTCTGATAAAAATATATTTATCTTTGAATTCACGATTTTTAGTCTAAGGGACAGAACTCAGATTAGTCGATGTGTATTCATTCTATGAGTTATCTGTTCTTGTATCTTTCCTGTATATCGAACTTGGCGTATGAATCTAGACTTATGTCATATTTTGTGTCTGGTATATGATTGGGTTATGAGAAACTATACCCACAATGAACAATTGGGTATAAAATGGACAAATGGAAAATTCCTGGGGGACCTGGATTTCGCAGATGATGTAGCATTCTTAAGTTCAACACCAAGACAATCCCAAGAAGCAATAAATAATTTGTGTCATCTCTCGGTTAAAATAGGTCTCCAAATAAATGCCTCTAAAACTAAAGCTATGAACTTTTCTAACGAGACCTTTGATATCATCTTGAACGGGGAAAAACTACAGAAAGTTGAAAGTTTCAATTATTTAGGCAGTAAAATGACTCAGGATGGTAACACAACAAGAGAAATCCATACTAGAATTGCTTTGGCAGCTAGCGCCTTCAATAGATTATCTAACATTTGGAAATTACGATCATTGAATATACATACCAAGCTTCGTCTGTTTAATTCAAATGTTATCTCAGTGTTAACATACGGCTGTGAGAGTTGGAAAATAACAAAATCATTGGAGAACAAGCTGAATACATTCGAGAACAAATGTCTTAGAAAACTCATGAATATCAGTTGGAAAGAATTCAAGACTAATCGACAAATAAGAGAAGACTCTAGGCAGAAATATGTCTCCGACTATATAAGGAAAAGACGATGGTCATATATATCGGTCATGTCCTACGAATGCAAAACAACAGAATACCACTACAGGCGCTCACTTGGGTTCCTGAGGGTAAGAGGAAAAAAGGAAGACCAAAAGAAACACTCAGAAGAACAATAATAAGAGAAGGAAGAACGTTGGGCCTAAATAATGTGCAAGAGCTAAGAGGAGTGGCGTCACAACGAACAACCTGGAGAGCACTGGTTTCTGCCTTATGCGCCGTGTTTGGTGCTTAAAGAATTTATTATTATTATTATTATTATTATAGCCAGAAACAGATTATTCTTGCTTAGGTTTATGCAGGGATGTTTATGATCCGAATCTATGTTTACTCCCTGCCTATTTGAGACGATTCGGTCTTATATCGTGTTATCTTTGTATGTCTATGTCGGACTATTTTCCTTGTACTGTACTTTGGGGTCAACCACTTTCGGCGCATGAAGATACGTTAGGGAGTGCTTCGGTGATGAAGGAGCCTGGCGGGATGTCATGGCTTTAGACCTGTCCAAAGTCTGTGATCTCTATGATTTATTATGGGAACGAAGATAGTTTCTTCTAGGATTGTTAAGTCCATATGTTCCCCAATGTTGATTCAGTAACGCCAGGAGAGCGTTTGTGTTTGCTAGTTGTTGAGGATTGCTTCATGTCTGCAGCATGGCGCATTCCTCAAATGATTATATCTCCGCGACTGATGTCGATGATTGTTTCATGCTTACAGACATTTGGATTTGAGCTCGATCCGAATGGCTGTATCATGGAACACCTCAAACGAATAGAGATATATCTCATCGACCGATGTCGATGATTGTTGCATGTGTGCAAGCATTTGAGTTTGGCCAACTCGGATTGCTGCACCGTGGAACATCGCAATTGAATATATATTAACGACGTAGTATGCATATCTCTATGCATGACGCGTGTGTCTTTGTAAGGACATTCGACTTGTGGGTTTTGACCCGAACGGCAGTGTGTTTTAGAAGTGTGGCCATTGCCACTTATATTGTGTGGTATAACCACTGGAAAGTGTGTGGCGTAGTCCACCTTTTAAGTGTGTGGCTGGGAAGCCATTTGAGCAGTGTATTTCTTGAACCAAACGTAAGTCGTAGTAGGAATAACGCAGTTTGTATAATTATGGCAGATTAGCCTGGCGTGGTATGCCAAAGGAACATTTTGTTACTAGCAATAGCGTAAGACTAGTATAGATGGATATTGTACAGCTAGCGGCAAGCGTAAGCCTAGTGTAACGGATATTAAACGACTAGCAGTAGACGTAAGCCTAGCATAATAAGTGTATTGCTGACTAGCAGGATAGTTAAGTCTAGTTAGCCTCTGAATTTATGCCAAAGGACATTGGCCGTTAAAAAGGAACTGACCTCTAACCAGGACTCTAGATAGAGATTGTGAACATGTGCTTATGAAATAATGAGAACTCTTACAGATCGTACATGAATGTGATGTGACTTTTTGTTCCCATGTAGTTGGTGTCTGCTCATGGTATGAAATAACTAATTAAATATTTTGAGTCGTCAAAATCACAGTGTTATCAACTATCGTATTCGCAGTTGAGTTAAATGCTATTCATCCTCAACTGATCATGACCAGTGATGATTAATGTCTTAACACGCTGCATCTCACACTGCCAATATAATTAATAAGACAAGAGACTAATACAGGTCAGTCAAGGGTCGAATTTAATATGAAACACATTCAGCACATAATGAATCACAAGGGTTAAGCAGACATTATCGATACCAACGAACAGTATTACGGAATCCTACAAAAGTGATAAGAACCCGAGGGACTTTGACTCTATAAACTGAATACGAATATAATAACTTGGTCATCCTCAAATACTAGAAGTCATCGAAGCACCCAGAACATACTGGGATCCCGAGAAGCCCGTAACATTCTGGTGTCAGAAAGTGTCTGGATTTCGTGAATACTGGATTCCCCCCTTCAAGTATCGAATAAAGTCAAACTGATGATGAACGTTATGAAGGCAAAATCATTCTTTCAAGCCTAACCGGCAACTGAAATGCGCAGGACAGAAAGTGACGTCACTACATCGATGCCGTCAACGCTAGCAGACAACATTGCTTGAGAATCTGAAATTTTTCTTCCATCAAAGAGACTGATTCACGCAGATAGAACGGTAATCTTCCACTCAAGAACCTGAACCAGTGGAGAATGTATCTCTTGATCAAATTCATCTGAAGCTGCGACGCAGATCGTTTGAAGAAACTACGTTTGAAGACCGAAGCAAGACTTTCAAACGGTTCCCTACTGCGAAGGTCAAGGTCTACCATCAATGGACCACAGCTGTTGAAGACACTTGCTTTAGAATTACATGCATTCATGTATTTCTCAGAGGGACAACTAAACAGATAAGTTCTTGATTTTACTAGAGCGCTTGAACATTATCATATTGTCCTTGTATTATCTTTGGTCTACAGTTCATCATCACTTGACTTACTTTTTTACTATCATCTGTGTTTCCCCATTCATGTTTTTCGTATATTCGTATATTCGTATTGTTTAATATTGACTGGAATTTTCCAGGAAAGCTTCAGTGAATGTTAACTTCTATTAGATTTGCATGCTTATTTTACTAACTGAGGATCTGACTGATTATATTTTTTCTTTTGAGTCAGGGAATAAATGTTTCTTCAGTTAGTATTATAACCATATTTTGTGTGATTAGCAGTTTCGTCAAGTGAGTTACGTCCTCTTTATTTACATAACCTACTTTCAGTACTGTTGACAATCGTTGTCGTGTGTGATCTAAAACTTCTTTGTCTACACGTTTGTCTAAGACGACTTGTCTTGTTATATTTTTGTGATGTAAATCCTTTTCTTTCTTTTACTCATTACTGTTTATAAGTCTTCTTTATTTACTTTATAAGTGTAAAGTGTTGTTGTATAACCGAAAAATCATTTCATTGTCACTCATTTGATTGTTTTCACTGTCTTTGTCACATGTTCTTGGAACTTGTTTGTTATTGATTAATATTCATGTACATATTATATCGAGTTCTATAATCCTAGTGTATATTATAGACTATTGAAGGTACTCAGAAACCTATTATCATGTCTACACTACAGGAATTCATTGATATTGGAAAAAGTTATGGAAAATCAGGGGCGGAACTACAAAGTTTTGCAGATACAAAATATGATGAATATTTATCGCGTCTGGAAAGAATGGAACAGCGCGAAATGACTAAACGAGCTGATGAGCTTAGGAGATTTGAATTAACCCAAGAGAGGGAATTGAAGGAAAAAGAAATATCCATGAAATTGGAATTAGAACGACTGACTATAGCTCAACAAGAAAAAGACAGAGAGCAGAAAGATAAAGAATTAGCTCAACAAGAAAAAGACAGAGAATTTGAGAAGGAAAGAATGGCACAACGAGATAAAGAAATGGAATTAAGGAGAATGGAACTTATGCAACTGGATCAAGCACATAAAAATGCCATGGAAATGGAAACATTAAAACTTCATGCAGAAAAAGAAAAAGCTTTAGAATTAGCTAAAGTGCAGTCTGAACAGACTAAGACTGCGGCTGCTACAAATATTTTTTTATCCTAAGTTAAAAATGCCACATTTTGACCAGACTCGCGATTGTGTTGACTCTTTCCTATCTAGATTCATCATCAAGGTCACAGCTCTGAACATACCCAAAGAAAGATGGAGCAGTCTTTTACTTGATTTTTTGACTGGTGACTCACTTAAATGTTTCATGAGTCTTGATGAGAAGAGCAGAAGCGATTTCGATGTCGTAAAAGAGGTATTACTAAGACGTTTCCAGTTAACTGAGTCTGGATTCAGAGATCGCTTTCATGCTGCTAAACCAAGCAAGGATGCAGATTTTGGTGAATTCATTGCATCTATTAAACATTTCCTTAGCAGATGGATTGATTTGTCAGGTATAAATAAAACATATGAAGGTGTTATAGATCTCATGCTGCGAGATAAAGTTTTATCCGCATGCAGCACTGAATTAGAAGCATTTTTACAGGAAAGACATCCTAATTCTATTGATGAGTATGAAAAACTCGGAAGACAGTATCAAACCGCACATCAGAATAAAGATCTTCATAGATCGACTATTCGAGATCCTATGCCTGTATGCGCGGTACAACATGATCACAGACCTCGATCGAAGAGCTTTGATGGACGTTGTCGTTCAGATTATTATCAATCCGACAGAGGTTTTTATAACTTCCGTCGTCATCGCTCTCCTTCGAATTCATATCGACGAGGTTATAGAGGATATTCACCTCATGATCGTGGGTATCACAGAGGCAGGGATTATGATGGTTCACATCAAAAAGGATACTATAAGCAGAGATCATCTTATGGTAGAGATGCCAGGAAGGATGACTCTACTGATTTTTATTATAGCAATAAAAAGTCAGTCAATAATAACAAAGGTAATGCCAGATCTCCGTCTAGAGACAAAAATAAACACAGACATGCAAATAGTTGCAGTGTTAAAAAGGAAAAAGGTAATGATGATAATGATCATGCGAACGCATGTATGGTAATGAATGATACATGTTATGAGTGTCAGTCGAAAAACAGATTAAAATCTACAATTACACTTGATTGTGGTCATTGTATGCCAACAATGTCGGCATGTGTAAATGTCGGTTATCTTACATTTCATCCCGGAATATTGGATGGTAAGGTAGTGAGAGTTTTACGGGACACAGGGTCTTCAACCATAGGCATAAAGCACTCGCTTATCGAGCCCTCTGCTTTTACAGGCAAATCAGTTAAGTGTGTCACATTTGGTGGGAATATAGAAACTTTCCCTGTGGCACGAGTATACATTGATACTCCTTTTTACACAGGCACTGTCTATGCCTGCGGCTTGAGAGCACCCATAACTGAAATTATAATAGGAAACATACCAGGAGTTAAAGATTGCACTCCTGAGGAGATTGCAATGTGGGTTGAATCTCACCCACAGGTGGCAAATGCTGTTGTAACGAGAGCACAACAGTTAGCTACGGATATGGCTACACCACCTCTTCCTATAATAGATACAATTATGTCTCAAGTTGGCACTGTTTCACCTTCTGTTTTTGCAGAAAAAACAGAAGAGTGACCCAACTTTACAAGGATTGTTTAGCCGAGCAGAACAAAAAACTATTAAATACACAAGAGGGGCTAAACAATGGTTCAAGATAAAGAAATCAATACTCACTAGATATTATGATGATGGCAAAACAATTATACATCAAGTGATAGTACCTAAAGAATACAGACCATTGGTCCTACAAACAGGTCATGACTCCCCTATGGCAGGGCATATGGGGATCAAAAGAACATTGTTTCGTGTTACGTCACAATTTTATTGGCCTGGGGTTAATAAGGATACAAAGTTATACTGCAAATCATGTACAACATGCCAAGGTATAGCACGTAAGGGCAGGTTCCATACGGCACCCTTACAGATTACGGACGTGCCTGAGAGACCTTTCAAAAAGATAGCAGTAGATATAGTGGGTCCGTTATCAATTGTTTCAAATAATGGATTTCGTTATATTTTAACTTGCGTAGATCTTTGCACGCGTTGGCCAGAGGCCATACCGTTGAAAACCATCACAACTGCATCTGTGTCTGATGCATTATTTTCGATATTTTGTCGAATCGGTTTTCCGGAAGAGATTTTGTCAGATCAAGGATCACAATTTACTTCCAACATTATGAGGGATTTAGAATCCATGCTATCTGTTCACCACTCGTTTTGTAGTGCGTATAGGCCTCAATCAAACGGTGTGTGCGAGCGCTACAATAGCACTCTAAAACAGATGTTATCTAAGATAACTGAAGAATGCCCTCGTGAATGGGATCGGCTTCTGCCGGCGGCCCTCTTCGCTTTTCGTGAAGTGCCCCACGAGAGCACGGGGTGGTCTCCGTTCGAATTGGTTTATGGTTCGAATCCGCGCGGACCAATGATGATACTCAAAGATTTGTTGATTGGAGCATCAATTGATACAGCCACTCGAAACAGCTACGAGTTAGTGATTGATCTCCGACAACGAATCATCGATGCGTGCACTTATGCATCCCAGAGTATAAAATCAGCCACTCAACGATCACGATTATTACATAATCAAAAGAGAATATTAAGATCATTCAAACCAGGGGAAAAAGTTTGGTTGTTGCTACCTCATAACGATAACAAATTACTGATATCATGGCAAGGTCCATTTGATATTATCAAACAAGTCACAGATGTTGACTACTCGGTAAACGTTAGAGGAAAAATCAAAACCTTCCACGTCAACATGCTAAAATTAGCAGTTGAAAGACCACAGGAATTAATTCCTGTTATTAACTCTATTGATGATTCTTCACATCATACTGCTTCTTTTGCAGTTGTTCATGAAGAAGATACTACTTCGTCTATCCCTTTACAATTTCAACTACCTTCTTTGCAATCATCGGAATCTTGGAAAGACGTGACTATTTCTTCTTCACTGTCTTCTTCTCAACAAGATCAAGTTCGGGATATTCTCATTTCTTTCAATGATGTTCTCACCGACCTTCCAGGTCAGACATCGCTTATATCCCATGATATTACTCTTACTGATTATAAACCTATCAAACTCAGACCCTATCCTATATCTTTACACCACAAAGATAGGGTAGAGAAAGAGTTAAAGGAGATGATACGTTTAGGTGTGATATCTCCTTCGGAATCACCATATGCATTCCCAATGGTGATTGTTAAAAAGAAGGATGATTCTTTACGCATTTGTATTGATTTTAGGCGATTGAACAAAATTACAATCACAGACGGTGAGCCTATGCCACTTTTAGATGATCTTTTGTCAGAATTATCTAATGCTACCTTCTTTAGCAAACTAGATCTCTCTAAAGGCTACTGGCAAATTCCTCTTGCCGAAAATGCCAAACCTTACACAGCTTTCACAACTCCTTTTGGGCTCTACCAATGGAATTATATGTGTTTTGGGTTGGTAAATGCGCCAGCGACGTTTGTGCGCATGATGCGCCGCCTTCTTGGCGATCGTAAAGATGTCATCACGTACATCGATGACATCTGCCTATTTCATGACTCGTGGGAAGACCATATTGATGGTTTAACTTCCCTTCTACATACGTTACGTATGCATGGTTTGACTGTGCGACCTTCAAAGGTCCAAATAGGTTGTCAGGAAATTTCTTTTCTTGGTCACCGAATAGGTAACCACAAACTGTATCCTGACGACAATACAGTCAAAAGAATTCTTGAGATTTCTACCCCTTCTACTAAGAAACAAGTTAGAAGCCTTTTAGGCCTAATAAACTATTACCATAAGTTCATCCCGCATTTCGCACAACTATCTACACCTTTGTCCGCACTGTTGACCAAAGGTAGTCCTAATAAGGTACGTTGGGACAAAGATTGCGAAAGCGCTTTGGTAACAATTAAGAAATTATTTAGCAATGCACCTATTTTGTTATTACCGAATATACGTATTCCATTCATACTCCAATCAGATGTCTCGAGCTACTCCATGGGTGGTTGTTTGCTGCAATGTTACAAGGAAACACTCCATCCATGTTTCTATGTGTCGAGGAAACTGACTCCAGCTGAACAGAAGTATGCGACAGGTGAACGTGAGCTCCTGTCTATGGTCTGGTGCCTGGAGAAGCTGTCAAGATATCTCATCGGCACGCACTTTTACATTATGACAGACCATAGTCCTCTTACTTACATAACAGCTAGAACAATGCGTAACGCTAGAATACACCGATGGTATTTGTTAATTCAAGAATTTTCATTTACAATTCTGCCTATTGCTGGCTCAGACAATAACTTGGCAGATCTTTTATCGCGCAACGTCTTTGAGAAGAAATTGAATTAACTCTTTAGTCACCATGTTGACAAGTGCTATTATTAATGTCATAAAATTTAATGTGTCTACTTAATGATTATCATACTTATAAGTAGGTAGTACTAATATTGATATGTTTGGGAGACGGGCGTCTTCTCCATCACTATCATCCGTGCCACAAGTGTCACGTTTGGAAGTGAGGGGGATGATGTTGAGGATTGCTTCATGTCTGCAGCATGGCGCATTCCTCAAATGATTATATCTCCGCGACTGATGTCGATGATTGTTTCATGCTTACAGACATTTGGATTTGAGCTCGATCCGAATGGCTGTATCATGGAACACCTCAAACGAATAGAGATATATCTCATCGACCGATGTCGATGATTGTTGCATGTGTGCAAGCATTTGAGTTTGGCCAACTCGGATTGCTGCACCGTGGAACATCGCAATTGAATATATATTAACGACGTAGTATGCATATCTCTATGCATGACGCGTGTGTCTTTGTAAGGACATTCGACTTGTGGGTTTGACCCGAACGGCAGTGTGTTTTAGAAGTGTGGCCATTGCCACTTATATTGTGTGGTATAACCACTGGAAAGTGTGTGGCGTAGTCCACTTTTTAATTGTGTGGCTGGGAAGCCATTTGAGCAGTGTATTTCTTGAACCAAACGTAAGTCGTAGTAGGAATAACGCAGTTTGCATAATTATGGCAGATTAGCCTGGCGTGGTATGCCAAAGGAACATTTTGTTACTAGCAATAGCGTAAGACTAGTATAGATGGATATTGTACAGCTAGCGGCAAGCGTAAGCCTAGTGTAACGGATATTAAACGACTAGCAGTAGACGTAAGCCTAGCATAATAAGTGTATTGCTGACTAGCAGGATAGTTAAGTCTAGTTAGCCTCTGAATTTATGCCAAAGGACATTGGCCGTTAAAAAGGAACTGACCTCTAACCAGGACTCTAGATAGAGATTGTGAACATGTGCTTATGAAATAATGAGAACTCTTACAGATCGTACATGAATGTGATGTGACTTTTGTTCCCATGTAGTTGGTGTCTGCTCATGGTATGAAATAACTAATTAAATATTTTGAGTCGTCAAAATCACAGTGTTATCAACTATCGTATTCGGAGTTGAGTTAAATGCTATTCATCCTCAACTGATCATGACCAGTGATGATTAATGTCTTAACACGCTGCATCTCACACTGCCAATATAATTAATAAGACAAGAGACTAATACAGGTCAGTCAAGGGTCGAATTTAATATGAAACACATTCAGCACATAATGAATCACAAGGGTTAAGCAGACATTATCGATACCAACGAACAGTATTACGGAATCCTACAAAAGTGATAAGAACCCGAGGGACTTTGACTCTATAAACTGAATACGAATATAATAACTTGGTCATCCTCAAATACTAGAAGTCATCGAAGCACCCAGAACATACTGGGATCCCGAGAAGCCCGTAACACTAGTGAATTTCCTATGCCCAGGTAAAAGAACATTTTACTGAACCTTTTCGTCCTAGGCTTAATTGGGCAGATGTCTACTTTAAGATGATCCATATCCATATGTCGGAATGATATGTTACCTAGCAGCACTGTAAATGATTGGATGCAGCATTTAAGATGAAAGAATATGCTGATTCTTGTAGAGACATTTGTGTTTATGAACAAAGCTTCTATTGAAGATTTGCTATACATCTGTATAGTGAGCGATGCTCAAAAGGGAACCAGAAGCCATTTTGGATTCTAACTTTTTGTCGATCATCAATCAGAGAACGGGGATGCCCCTTATTATCAGGTGATGATTAAGAGATCACAGTTATAAAGAAAACCCAATACTGGTGGGTTAACATTATCTTCAGATAGATTTGCTGTACTTTACCTAAAGGAATCTTCGCTAGAAAAGAGGTTCTGTCTAGGAGTCAGGCTTGAACAGTACTTATTAACTGACACACTCGGTCAGTAAGGCCTGATGATTATATTGATTAACAGTGGAAATCTAAGTGCTTGTCTACAGATGTTCCATTATGATGTTATTCAACATGAATGCTAACTTAAGATGGTAGACCATTGATCAACAATCTGCTATTTATGTCGACCGTTGTTCCTGTAACTATACACGTACTGTCTTAGTGTGTGCGTCCTATTAAACAGTATGAAACGACCACAGTAGTCCAGCCATCCTTGACTTCCACCTGTGATTGGAGTGAGTGTCCTGTAAACCTGTCGAACTGTCATCCATTCGCGTTTGTCATTATTGATGTTCACACTCACCCATTGCATCAGAATATACGCACTTAACAGTACACCTTGTCAGGGCCCCAACAGTCGGTAACCTGACCCATTTACAGAACATTGTGACTGGACGAGCAATATCACAAAATACAGTCCATGTCAATCTGGTGCAAGAAACAAGATTTATCACTTACCCAAGACTACGAGTGCCTTAAAACATACCTTTATGTTTGTCTAATATTTATTTACTGTTTACAGACCTCGGGTTTCCCTTCCTTATGTGTTATAAATGTTTATACAATACCAAAAACCTACCCTCTGTCCTGTACTTACTGTTCTTAGTCTACTATCATTTACTAGACACAGTATTAAGGTCTTTGTCTTGTGTGGACTGACTTATACTGTATAATAGGGGAACAACAGAAGTGATTGCGTCATTAACAGGCTGGACTGCCCATGGTAAATTTCCGATGTGATGTCTTGCGGTTCGCAATCGAAGCATCATTTTTGGTGATGCCTAGATGGCAGGGAGGATAGTGTGATTCGCTTGATTAGCTAGGCGGGGTTGTCGCACGGAAGGTCCTG